>OZ014473.1:6424205-6457032 GCA_963965965.1 Trididemnum nubilum | reverse complement strand
AATAGAACTTCTTAGCTACGTAGTGTTGCAATTTTTTGCAGTAGGTTGTTTCATTTTTGTGTTGTAAGTGTTTATGTAAGATAGTATTTGTCGCTTTTTGATACAATTTTGCTACTTTTTGTCGCATTGCTGTGCACTTTTGTGCTGGTGGTTGTTAAGAAACTGTTAGCGGCTGGAGAAAGAAACTACGGATGAACCTAAAATTTTAAGCAAAAATAAACTAGACCCAAACTAAGTGCTTTAACCCTATTTGTGCCGGTGGGGCAATTTGCCACCCTTCTTGGTTATTTTAATACAGCTCCTAAACTAAAAAACGTTTTGCTTTGATGCACCGTGACTTTAAATCAAATTTAATAACACCCATTTTCAGAAACTTTGGGTTTAGCCAGATAACTGGAAGTGACGTCATTTCTGTCTTTGTTAGATGCATCTAAGGTGTTTCATGTAGTTTTGAGCACAATGCGTGATTATTAACGCACTTATTCTATTCATTCTTTAGCATCTTCATTATTGATGCTTATCTTTAGCTGGAATAAAATATTTTATTTTCTAGCAAATGTATTGCATCATCATTGCGTCATTGATGACGTCATAATTCCAAACTATGCTTTTTCTGCTGTTGTGCTTTTCTCGAAATAAATTGTGTTTGCATAAAAAAATATTCATTGTTATTAGCTGTTTGAATGAAATAATAAAATTAATACTGCAGTGTTCTAAAATTTTGTGAATGATATTATCAGTCACGAAAACTTACCAATTATTATTAACGCAATATATTAAAGCTGACGTCATCATGCATGTGACATCATCATCTGTAGGGATTTTACCAGAGATGTCTTTGAAATAACAAACGTTCAAACTGAAAATAATATTTAGCAACATTCAGAAAATTTGCATGCTGTAATAAGGATTTACTATTTTTGATGACGTCATCATTGTTTTCGTGACGCTACAACTCAAAATATTTTAGTTTAAAAATTTAACAAAAAATCACTTCAACAAGCACAAAATCTTGCAAGTAAAAAATCTATCTATTTTACTCCCCTGGTACAAATGGAATGCGAAAATAGCCCGGTAGATATAGGGTTAAATTTTTTAAAGAAGTTTACGGTAAAGATGTGATGTCCAGGACGCAGATTTGTAAACGGCACAACATATACAGTATTAGTACGCTATAACAATCACAAGCATACCTTCAGGCACCAGATAAACGTCGCTCGGCAGAACTATCCAAAATATACTGGAACGCGATAGAAACCGGCAAATATCCAAACGTAAAATGGAGCATAGAAAAACGAGCACGGGCCCTAACAGAACAGCTCTAACAGATTTAACCGTTGTTTAGAAGAAAAAATTGCGATATTACATGCAAATCCGATCAACACCCTCAATCAAAGAACCGAACTTGTATCAAAATGTCGACACAAAGCCAAGTATGAACTAGGAACCACCAACTTAATTAAATCACATTTAACGCAAACCGTTTAATCACTGTGACGTAAAATGCCGCTTTGTATCTCGGACAGTGTTTGAAATTTTAACAGTGTGTTTAGTACATTTGACAGACGTGCAGCAGCAGCGCATATGCAGTGTTTGATTAAGATGCTTAGCCTCCACAGTTAGTACTTACAGTGTTTTGTACCAGCCACGGCTCCTCACCGCCGACCTGGGTTGCGGCTGCTGCTCTTGTCGGTGCGTGCCACGGTTAGCCCCAGGTGGGCTGACTTGGGCTTGCGCACGCCACAGAGCTTCCGGTGCGGTGGCGGAGGGGGAGGGGGTGAGAGACGTGGTTGATGTGTTGAAGTGTTTTACGGTTTTGTTTTTGTTTAGTTTTTACCCAGCCTGACGAACCCATTAAAGGGAAACAAACTATAGTGAGGTTCTTTAAATTTTTAATGGTTTGAAGTTTTAACTGAACTTCCTGAATTAACTTATTATATTTTTATTATGTAGCTTTGCATTAACTGAATCCGACGCGGCGTAATTAACTGACACTTCAAATGCAATTCAACAGCAGTTTCACGTCAAAACTTATTTTCACTTCTACTCCCTAAGTCAAAAATATTCAAGTTATACATACGCAAAAGGAACAATCCCGCAAAATCTAAGAAAAACTAACTCGTACATAAATATCATCTCATTGTAACGTCACGGTCAGAACTTTGTACGTGGCATTAAACTAGCGTAATTGTTGAATAACAAAGATGAAGTTTCGGAAATAAACTAAAGTTAAAATAACTGTGACGTTGAAAAGTTGTGCAACTATCGAATTCGAACTTTCTGGAAAGGACTCGGCTTGGCCAATTTCAAGCGGTAAACAGTTAAGCATTGGTGAATAAACAGTACTGGCATATTATCGTCTGATTAACAGAACAGTTAGCAAATCGTAGCTGTTCCTAAGAGGTATTTCTTAACAGTGGTGTAGCAAAACATTTTAACAGTGCACGGCCGCCACAACGTACATTTTGAAGTACAATTTCACGGCCGTAAAGCGTTCCATTTACGGCCGCAGATTGTGCACTCCTGTTCTATATTAATATTCTATTTGAATAAGTTTTCACCCAGCATGACGAACCCATGATGGAGAAACAGCCTGTAGTGGATTTTTTAATTTTAATTTTTAACTAGACTTCCTGTGCCGTTAATATTTTTACTATAAATCAGCCTAATTATTACAATATCGCAAATAATTTAGCTTCTGCGTTTTGATGTCGCATGTTTTCGTTCACAGTTTAATGTTTACAGTATTCATTAATAGGCCTTGTTACGCTAGCAGAAAAAACGTCTAGAAAAGAGATCTCGTGATACCCATCGAGGTACCTCCTGAAAAATTTTTTACAAATAGATTTTTAATGCCTGATTAATGATTGAAATGTCTTCGGTTGCAACCAGGTGCCGTTTTTAAGATATACCGCTTTTAATCGAACGCGGATGAATATTTTAAAATCATACGCTTGAATAATTTTTTTTACTATTAGTGCTGCCGTGAAATAATTCACAAATTTCAACAAAGATATTTTTTATCTTTCTTTGAATGTAAAAATTCAAAATATGACAAATTTAAACTAAATAATTAATCATGGGTAAGTTTTTGCTGAAAAGTTGGCATAATTAAAGTTTTAGCTTGAGTTTTTTGTGGTGAATTTGTAACGTGGAAACTTGCTTTGAAGTCACGTGACCGTCGTCACTTGGCAGCTGATCGTTATGAATACAAAACTTTGAAATAATTTCTCATGATTAAATACCGGTATCCTTAAGAATTAAGGAAGAAATTATTTCGTGTTAAAAGTCGAAAAGCAAATGAAGTACCGTACCTCGTGAATTACACCATATGTCTGTTATGATGATAGTCTACCCACAAAAAGTAGCCTAATACAATAACTGCTTTGAGAAATACCGATAAGCTTTCACTCCTCGAAACTAACTAGCCTAGCCCTAGCTGGTTGGCTTATCAACTCTCGAATGTCTGTTCTGCCACACTTAAGCACTTGAAACAATCACCGGAGTTAAGCCAACAAATAACCCAAAATAAGAGATGACTCTCATGAAATTGTGAAAAGGAGAACAGTTTATTTATGCCTTATTTTGCAATAATTCCGAAAGTGTAGGCCTATTGCTTTATGTTGAAACTTCGCAGTAAACTACTGTAGTCTTAAAACATTGTAGCTGATTGATTTATTAGAATTGACGATGTGCTTTTGTTCGATTGGAGTAAACGTTATGGACTGATGACCGGTATATCCATAGCTACCGACTGCCGTAGGCTATCGATATTCCTCGAAGCTTATCGGTATTCTTCGAAGCAGTAATTGTATTAGGCTGCTTTTTGTGGTAGGCTATCATCATAACAAACACGTAGTGTAATTCATAAGGTAGTTCGTTTATTTTTCGACGTTTTGCAAGAAACAATTTCTTTATTAATGGTTACCGGTACTTCATCTTGAAAAATTGTTTTGAAGTTTTGCATTCATAACGATCAGCTGCCAAGTGACGACGGTCACGTGACTTCAAAGCAAGTTTCCATGTTTTAGAATTCACCACAAAAAAACTCAAGCTAAAACTTTAATTACGCAAACTTTTTAGCAAAAAACTTACCCATGATTAATTATTTAGTTTAAATTTGTCATATTTTGAATTTTTACATTCAAAAAAACATAAAAATATCTTTGTTGAAATTTGTGAATTATTTCATGGCAACACTAATAGTAAAAAAAATTATTCAAGCGTATGATTTTAAAATATTCATCCGCGTTCGATTAAAAGCGGTATATCTTAAAAACGGCACCTGGTTGCAACCGAAGACATTTCAATCATTAATCAGGCATTAAAAATCTATTTGTAAAAAATTTTTCAGGAGGTACCTCGATGGGTATCACGAGACAACACAATTTTGGACACCGTAACAAGGCCTATAATACACAAATTAAAAGTGAATTTGTGTGGCGATCTCAACAGGGATCATCTTGTAAATATATGATCCACATCATAAGTTCAAATTTAAATCAAAACTAATTTCATAACGATATTCGTATGATAAAGCCAACCCTAAGTTATATACTGAGATAAAATAAGCACAAAGGAAAAAGCAATTTGGTCATTATTTGACTAACAACGCCCCCTATAAACAAACACAATTCCAAAATGAAAAACGTCTGTAATTTAATCTACTATTAATTTCGATGTTTGATGCAATAAAAATAAAAACTCTAAATTCAGCCACAAGGCTTTGAGCAGCATTTTATACTTTGGGTTCTTCTTTAGTAGGGCATGATTAATATTTTGGTTCAATTTTCTTGACAAAAGTTTTCAGAAATTTACCTGTTTTTCAGTTTTTTTGTTTTGTTTTTTTTGTTGCTTATGAGGAAAATTTCATCTTGGGCTTATGTTTGAAAATTGCCTTATTGTTTTATTTACAGGCAGCCATCGAAATTGTTACAAATTTTTCCTTAACATGAAATACCAAATTTGAAACACCAGGCGACATCATTTGTTTATTCATACTATTTAATCAAATTATTAAAATTTGATGGTTAAATGCTTAAACGTATGCTTAAACGTCATTGTAGCAAAACTTTACTAACCAGCAAATTTTTTTGTGTATACGAGTATTTTTACAGACAGCATTTTTCAAAACATAGAGCTTTAAAAGATATCATTTCTTTATTACCTTGAATTAGGCTTCGGTTGAGAAAGTTATTCAAAAATTGTCTTTGATTCCGTTTGATCTGAACAATTTCACCCTCGTACAATTGACATTTTTCTTCTGCTTGTTGTTAAGTCACTGCTACGTCCGATAGAATGAATAAGTTCTTTTGATTTGATATTACCAAGTTCTTGTCATTGCATTCTATAAACAAATCAATGTTAAATAGACTATAGCCAACCCGAAATCGAAAATGTAGTTAATAGGAAGAACAACTTACTCAGAAATAACATTCATCTTTGGATTCTTACGTTTCGTCGCAGAAGCAGCACAAAGACTACACGAATAAAAATTGTGACGTTGTTGAACTAAATAAGTTTTTATGACTTGGTGATAGAGTTTTTGTTAAAATGTTTTAAGCTTTGTCTTTTGACTATGATCTAACATATTATTTCAATCAGATGTAACCTACAGTCGAAAAGTACAAAAACAACAAATGTTCGTTATCACCACAAATTCATGATTTAATTATACTTCAACAAAGTAATACTTGGACTGTTCAGCAAGATTCGAAACAACTACCATCGATGAAAAAGCTATCACTGAAGAGCTTATCATAGGACATTCCGTATAATTAGCCTAACCTTCATTTTAATCTTTTTTTAAAGACCTGATACCTGCATTTTAGGCATTAGCTTCATAATTTTGGGCAATGTTGGAAAAAACACTAATCAAAAACAAAACTGAGCAATAAATTTTTTTCAAAACTTTGCGTTGTGCTGTGTTTAATCAGTCTGTCAGATAGTTCGAGGAAAAATAGCAATGCAAATGGTTACTTCAGTCCATATTAGTGCAGAAGTTTATTTTTTAGAATGCCATGTTGTTTCGTGGTGTAGTGAAATGAATGATTCCTATTTATTTGACATACGCATGAAAATAATTGAACTTGTGCAATTGGCACCGATGAATCACTGATGAAAGTTCTCAATAAAGTAATAAAAGTTATCAATGAATTGTTCTTACTTTTATTTTTTTACTACGCAATGTTTAGTTTTACTAAAACACGATTGTACTGTTTAATCAAATTTTATATACTCGATGTAGACCTACTACGCCGAAGCGTGTAACGGTTTAGGGGCCTATTTCCCCGTCATTGCGCCCAGGCCAGAAAGCCTCTTTCGAAGAAATATCGTAGCAGTGGCGAGTCCTTGGCAACACTGTCTCCAATTTGACCGGCTCTAGATTTTAACCTAAGATCTTCCGCTCCAGAGACGAAGGCCTCGACCAACTGACAAGTTTTATGTAAAACCACCAAGGGAACCACAAGGGTACAAGAAATATTGCACCTCCGGGCGGGGAACCATAGCAAATCAAATGAAGAAGGAGAAAACAATGTCGATCAACAAGCATGTCGATCACAACACCACAGGAATTATCAGGTGAGCATCCGCGACCGGTTTCGTCCTTGCTCAAGGGACTCATCCAGCGGAAGAACAACGAGAAAACCCAATTAAGCAATGCAGCGACGGAGAACAGAACTAGCAAAACGACATCATGCATAGGCATTACGCCAAGCGAGTGTTCCTTGTCAAAAGAACAAAGCTATAGGCAGTACTTGAATTGTAAAATTTTGCATGGGGGGACGCTTTTTCAGCGTTGACTGAACCTCAGCGAAGAACAGGCACGTAGCCAGGATTTTTTGGAAGTTTGTTCCGTGAACAAACTTGACCAAATTTTCATTGTTCCTGATTTGGATTGAGACCATTTTTCAGTGAAAATTAGGTGATCTCCAAAAAACAAAAAAAGGTCTTCGCTGAAATCCGAAGGCTTTTTCTGGCCAAAATCGAAAAGTTACGCGGTTTTTCCGGCCAAAAACAGTAACTTTTTCTTACCACAAACCAGCGCCCAAATCTCGATGGGGGGACGCCTAAATCTCGATGGGTGACGCTCAATCTCGATTGACGCGTCCTTCCCGTCCCCCCTACAATTTAAGTACTGGCTATAGGGACCCCAAGTAGACTGTCAAGAACTACAAAAACCACCAAGGAAACCACAAGGGTACCAGAGACATTGCACCTCCGGGCGGGGAACCATAGCTGATCGACATTAATCATAGTCGATCGACATTGCTTTCTCCTTCTTCATTTGATTTGCTATGGTTCCCCGCCCGAAGGTGCGATATCTTTGGTACCCTTGTGGTTTCCTTGGTGGTTTTTGTAGTTCTTGACAGTCTACTTGGGGTCCCTATAGCTTTGTTCTTTTGACAAGGAACACTCGCTTGGCGTGATGCCTACGCATGATGTCGTTTTGCTAGTTTTGTTCTCCGTCGCTGCAATGCCTAATTTGGTTTTCTCGTTGTTCTTCCGCTGGATGAGTCCCTTGAGCAAGGACGAAACCGGTCGCGGATGCTCACCTGATAATTCCTGTGGTGTTGTGATCGACATGCTTGTTGATCGATATTGTTTTCTCCTTCTTCAAGTCTTATGTAGTTTTTAAATGTTTTTACTTAAGTTTAGGTATAACTGGTAACTATCATATTTCCAGCCAGGGGTGCCAAAACCCATGGGGGATATATCCCCCCAAAAATTTGAGTATGGTCTTCATCTGCATCCCCCCCAATAATTTGACTCTGGTCTGCATTTGAGCGCTGGATGATGTTTGGACCTTTTTTTGGTCTACACGTGATTACGGGGAAAAAACTCTTCAATTTTCGGTAAAGACCTTTTTTTTTGGTCTTCAGTAAAACTCGGAAAAAAACTCTTCATTCTTTTTTTTTTTTAATTAATCGTTTGCGCGCTATCTGGCCTAAAGGCTACCAGCGCGGAAGCCAAGGAAGAGTCACCAGAACGGCGGCTTCCCGACTTTTTTTTTTTTCGGTCTTCACTTAAATGTGGGAAAAAACTCTTCAATTTTCGGTCAAGACTTTGTTTTTGGTCTTCACTTAATTTGCTTACCTGAAAAAATCGTGGTCGAGGTTCATTCCCCCCCAATGTTAAAAATAGGGCAAAAATTGGGATAAAATTGCAAATTATCCCCCCCAATGCTTACCAAAAATCGGCACCAATGTTCACAGCCAGTCAAAAGTAAAACATTGCAGCGTCACAATCAGTACTTTCAAACAAAATCACTCACGTCCATAAGCTTTATAAACTGTCCAAAACAGAAGAAATGTTGCAATCAGGCGTAGCATTGAAAACGAAGATGGTTCTTGGGCTTAGCAGCTGCAGTATATTACCACCTGTATTGTTCACTGTTGTGTACTTAGCGTATATGCTTTGTAAAAGCAATAAAATACCTGGGACAAATATTTCTTTCGAGAATTAAACTAAACTTGTTTGGAATCCAGAAAATGTTGTTTCTTGCCAAAAAACGATACGCACAAAAGCCGACTTGCACGTATAGTAAGGTTTTTCTTTATCTAGCGCAATAACTGAAGTGTTGTTTCTTGTAGAACAGTAACTACAGTACACTGCTGGCAAAGTACATTGTATCATGAGACAGAACTTCTCAATAAGTTTTGTAGCGTCATCAGTTTCCGCATTCGAAATTTAGAACCGCACACTTCCGGACTATAACAATAGGTTTAAGTAGGAAAAAAAATCAAGTTTCGCAGTTTCAGTCACTAATCGCAAATTTGCTGCAGTTTCAAAATGCAAGACAATAGTCTTTATTTTTGTTGAATATATTTTTTATGGAATTACACTGACCAATTGAATTTTCGTCCACTTTCATCGTGGCTTGGAAGACACAGCTTCCATGACGCTCAACTACGTAATCCACATTCGTCATTCCTCACCAACGCTTTGTGTATTAATATGGTCAAAACATAAACTCTTTGCTTAGTTGACAAGAAACAGACTCGCGGAGAAAAAGAAAAGGGCATTGTAGAAAAAAGTTTGCTCTTGTTGCGAAGTTTTTTTTGCGGTCACGCGTATTCCACCCATTTGATTTGACATAGGCCTATTTTTAGAGCGAGTGAACCGAGAAAAAAAAGTCACTCTCAAAGTCACCCTGATTGGACGAATCGGCATATTCTAGAAAAATGAGCCGTGAAGAAGAAAAAGACAAAATCGTCAGTTTTCAGTCTACTGATAAAGAGTCTATGGTCAAACAGTGTCACGCAAAACTTCAGCAAACTCTTATACTCGTATTAGCACTGCGGAGACTAAAACTTCATATCATACGTGAATCGATATTGACAAATTTATCCGTTTAAAATGTCTCAAGAAGCGGTTGAAATTGAAACTAAACAAGACATTATAATCGAACAAAAGTTTTGCCATGGCGGATTTTCAGAGCCGTTGCTAAAACATTTTTTGACTGTAGTAGTGTTACTATTGGTTAGTTACAGATTCAAATCCATGCTATTAAGTAATTAGCACTGTAAATTTATCAATCAGTAATGGTCAAAGGGATAGAAAGTTTGCAGCTGAAACGGTAGACTCAGGTTCGATTCCCGGTCAGGATGAACCAAAACCTGGAAAACATTTGGTATTCACAGCTTCCGTTCTTGACGTTCAGCATCGAGAGTAACAGTGAAAGCATCCACAGAGGGTAGCGGACAGGCGTTTATAGGTGGCAGCCTGACTGGAGAACAGCAATGCTGACTTCGCTGTATCCGGCAAGAGTATTACAATAATTCTATTAGATGTAATTGCAATTACATCAGACAAAATTACAACTTATACAAAGCACAAATGAAATCACAATTAAGCACATAATATACAGCTGCAATTAAATACAGATGTAATTATAACAGTAATCTTCTGCTCAGATAAACACAAACTTTTGATCTTAGAATCAGTATACGTACAACTCCTCAAGCCTGATCTCAACCTCGATTCCTTATCTTTTCTATTCCGCATTTTTAACGCCTAAATGCTGTAGGTTTTCTGTATTTTTATTTTTCATATCCGTCATAACTAGCATGTAATTTGTGCAATTTTTACTGTTTCTTGATAACGGCACCAGGAGAGAACACAAACGTATGAAATACACTAGTCTCTCCCACATTGGCTATGATTTTCATAATTAATTACTATTTTAATTGCATATTTGGCCTAAAACAACCGATTCTATGAAATCTCAAAACGTATAAACTGGTTTGTTAAAAACAATTGCTTGTTTGGTTGTGTTGAAACCAGTTTTGCAAATTTGAAGCAACCGAGTTTTTGTCAATGTGAACGTTGAAAGATATCGCTCACCGAAAACGAACTGGTTTAAGTCGTATCCGCAATTGTATTTGAATAATTATCCTTCTGCCAACGACGCATCGGATGATCCACACACTTTTCATTGCTGTAACTATTTCGTGTTTGGAGAAATCCGCACCAGCTTAAAAGTTTCCAGTGATCCAATGTTCTTTTGGATTGTTTCGATTTCTTGCGTGCTAAAACAATGTAATATGTTGCTTGTTCGAAGCCACCAAGCAAATATAAAAATCGTAAAGCGTCTGATCCAAGTACGTAACAACGTGACCAGGATGCTCGTTAAACCCAGATCATGCGATCACAGTCGTCGTAAAAACGACGCTGTTACCCTTTCTGCCACACTACCAATATCTCAATAATTAGATATCAATAAAATCGAAAATCGTTAGTTGAAGCAATTTCCTTTTTCCTCTGTTTTTTGCTGGCCTCTTCAAAGTCTGCTGGTCATGTATTTTGCTTGTACGTTTTTCAGCAGAAAGTCACTCAGGGTCTTTGTCTTAATATCCTCGCAATTTGCACCATTGATTGTTACATCAAGGAGGTTCAATTGGGTGCCGAAGTAGTTCCAAAGTTATGTTTGTTGCTTTTCATAAATGATCTTATAATAAAGAAAAGATAATGTGAGTTGCATCCTGATTTTAGTCTTGTATTTTTTTAGCACATCATCGTGCTTTTCATTTTAGACCTGCATGGCGTATTTTCTTGGCAAAACGTTAGCGTACCATTATAATTGAGTAGATTGTGGTTTTACAATCAAGTTTTAGGTACAGAAGTTGAAGGATCTCGTAGTAAAATTTGTTACCACTACATACTGTACCATCTAAAATGTTTGACTGTTGAAGTAGCTTTTAGTTTAGTTCAAATAAACAAAGATTTACGTTGATGCGTCAAGGATTTTACGTCGAGTATAGAACCGAGTGTAATATTGTTATTACTAATTTTACGACAGATTTTACTATTGCATTAAATGATACCCAAACACAAAAATATTGCAAAATAAACACAAACATATGATAGAAAACAACATACTGTATATGGCTAACGAAACATTTCGTCATTGTAATTCGTCAAGTTTTGCCTAGGTAGTTTCAAAATAATTTCGTTGCGGCTAGATATGATATACTCAGTTTTTTTTATACCCTTTTTATAAAAATATTTGTCATATTGATGCCTGCAATTAAAGCTTATCATCTATTAATAAAATCAATGCAAAATTTTTTTGAAAATATTTTTGAAAAATATTCATACCCAGATAACGCTTGAAAACTGATCCCGCTTGCAACTTTATTTCTTTTATTTTCAAAACGTATCACTTAGGAATATCGCTTAAGACAATATTGCATCAAAAATACGTGACTGACTAAGTGAATAATAGTTATATTATTAAGGTGTTGACTCGTTCAGTTTATATTATATTTTCTCGAGCATTAGATGCAGTCGGAAGCGTGGCCGAGAGGGTAAAGAATAGGCATAGCCCGCGGAGGGGCCCAGGGCCCCTCCAATTAAAATACAACCAATGATAAAAAGGGGGCAAAAAAGCCTATTGTTTTTTAAGTTTCGGTTTCTTTTAGCTTTTTCGCGTACAACAGTACACACGTGCAATAGTAATTAACAATAATATTGACAACTAGGGGACCCGGGCTCCTTTTACTTCAATTTTTGCCCACCAATTTAAATGTATTTTCCTGGTGAAATTAAGGGTTTTTCTCCAAAGAGTTGCTAGCTCAAGCCCTCATCTAATTATGTTATAAACGTAATGCAATAACCAGGGCCGGATTTAGCATGTAGCACAGTGCCAGTGGCCCCGCGCTCAGGTGGTAAGACTTGTTGTTGTTGTAGCACAATTTATTCTAGCACTTTATTTTGGTCTTCACCTATATTTGGCAGGAAGATGTTGCCAAAATCCCTACAATACCAGGGGCCCCGCGCAATGTAAATCCGGCCCCGGAACAAGATGGTTATTTGGCATAGCCACATATTATACCATTTTTCAATAGCAATTCACCTCCATCTCACCACTTTATACGCGAAGAATACTTTTAAAAACAAATTAGCTAGGTGAAGTGTTCATTGAATAAATTATTGAATTTCAATTGAGGGACCTGAGCCCCATATATTTGGTTAATTTCATGACAAAACAAAAATCTCTAAGGAAAATCTTCGAGTGGATTATTACTTACTTCTAAGCAGTGTTAGGCAGTGCTCCTTACTTCTCCCTACCTTTGTCAAATCACTTACAAAATTTAGCACCAAAATGCGAGATTTTAAACGTGTTTTGGACTTAAATTGCAAGTAAAAGGAGGATTGAACAATTTTTTTCAATTGGTTTTGAAATGTCAAAACTTTAGTTCTTTCAAATAGCTCTGAACACGTGCAAAATGTGATCCAATGGCATTAAAATAGCTTTTTTTCCAAAAAACTAGAAAAAATCGCCTAGCGGCTGGAGCCTTCGCCCCCAGAACCCCATAGTCTCCGGAGGCTGGAGGTTTCGCCCCCACACCCTCGTCTGTGATGCATCTGAGTTCCAAGTAAGACATTTGACTTTTTAACTATTGGTTAAGCCATATCTTTTTACCAAAGCCTGCTTAAGTGCCAAACCAAGCTACGGTTTCTGACCTTCCATTCTACGATATCTTTGCCAGATGAAAAGTTTCTCTTTTCAAAATTTCTGATGTCGGCATTGCATGTGATTTGTGATTTGCCCCCAATCCCCACCCCCAATCGAAAATCCTGTTTACGCCTATAGGGTAAAGGCGTCGTTTTTACGACGACCATGATTGAATGATCTTGGTTCAACCCGCACCCTGGTGACACTGTTGCGTCCTTGGATAAGACGCTTTACGATGATTATCTCTGCTTAGTGGATTTGAACAAGCAGCAAATTCGGTGGACAAGAATTCGAAGAAATCTACAGGAACATTGGATCGTCTAAACTCCTAACAGGTGTCAATTCTTCCAATCACGGAGTAGTCAATACAATGAAAAGTGTGCGGATCGTCCAGTTAGTTAGCGTCTGACGCTGTCCGGTGACAGGAGAATAAATATGCGCCGCAACAGCAACAAATTTGATTAAAATGTAATGCTAATTAGCTATTTGCCGCAGGTGAAATGAGAAGTTCAAACGTTGACTTATGATCATTAGGGTGGTCCAAAAAAAATTTTTTTCCGATATGTTTTTCTCCAAGGGGCTTAATAGAAAATGTGTTTTGGTGCAAAAATAATCCATGTAAATTTTTTTGACTTTAATTAACATTTCGGGGTCGCGCACCCCCCCGTATTCTAAGCGTGCCCCTAAATCACAAAATTGCCATATATCATTAACCACTTGAGATAGAAACTTCAAATAAAAACAAAAGATGCAGAAGATATGATTCCCCATAAGTGTTTAATACATTTTAATAAGCTATCTGATCAAATTTTCAAGATAAATAAAAAAAAATGTTTTTACATCTTTATAGGGTGTACTCACATCCAAGTTTTGTTCATTTTGTTTAAAAAACGCACTAAATATGATAGTCTAGCATTACAATAGATGTTGTGACTCAATGCTGCACATCAGAAAAAATAAATTCACATCAGAAATTACGAAATGGGTGTAAAATGTACAAATATGCAAATGTAATTGCAATTATAAGCAAAATTAAAAAGAAGTTTATAATCGCAAGTGATGGATTGAATAAACTCAGTCGTCTCAAATATCTTTTGGTAGGTTGGGGAACAGCTTGGCGATGACCTGCAACTACTTGGAGCAAGTATTGAAGTTGTTCTTCGTCTCGAGTAAGGCAGCCACTGTATGCCTGAACGAGAGCATCACCTCTTTCTGCTGTACCGTTTACTACCTTCAGCTCATGTACAGGTAATTTCATTTCTGTAATTTTTGTCTGTCAGCCAGGTTGATGGAGGTTGAAACAGGAATGAGTTTGCTTTTTTTGTCCGTTTGCTTCAATCAGATCAAAAAAGCACACTGACCGTCTCGTAACGTAATTTTCTAATACCAGTGTGCAATCAAAATCTTTCCCATTCAACCTTGCCAAGTTTATGGTTGTAGGATTTCTTTGCAAATTTTTATTCATTGACTCTTTAGTTTTATTTGAATCTCGGTCATCAAAGAAAGCTGAAGCAGCTAATCGTTCCGAAAAAGACCATAAATGACGAAGCATTGATTTGGTTCCAGCAGCTCTTAAAACATCGTGGGAATAGTGATTCATTTCCCTAGGGAATAATAAATCATTAAAAGCTGACAAATGTGCCAATGGCGCCTGAAACCAAAACTTGCCGTAAACTACTGCTTCAAAAAGAGCGACAAAAGTAAGTTCTTCAAATAATTCAGGGGGAAGCGTAAACTGGCGTCTAAAAAGCACAATTTTTATTGCATATATTGCTTTCGACATCCATCAAGCGTTGCTGACCCCACCTGGGGCTTTAAATTCTTTAAAGATATAGCTTTCTTTATTGCCTCCGACAAAAATCATGCAAAGTTCCAAAAACTCTTGGTAATCATCACGTGGAAAAGTTGTATCAAATAATTCGGTATAAGTTACTTTTGCTTCTTCCGCAAATGACGAATTCCCTGAAAATCCGCTTCGTCCGGTAGATCAAAATTTTCTTTGTTAATCACATCACATTGACTTTGAAACCGTTTGAATACTTCAACACATGGTCCAGTTGTATTTTCCATTACTGTTTTGAGAACAGATGAAAGTACTACCTCCATAATGTGATGACGACAAGTTACCGAAACTAATTCTCTACCACGAACTTTTTCAATTAAAGTTCATGCACCTGTTTTAATGCCTGTGTTAGATGCAGTAGTGTCAAATACTAATACTCTTACTTGTTCTGCTATATTCCACTTGTATAAAAGCTCAATACACACACTAGCATGATCTTTCCCGGTACCAGAAGGAATATTAGGAGCCCCTAACAGCATTTCATTATTTTTCCAATATACCACTACAGCAACTCTGTTTTCTCGATCCGCATGCGCTCGAGTTAGGCCGGGTAATATTTTCCCATCCCAATGCAAAAGATGAGGAGCGGTAGGGCCAAAGTCATTTCTTTTTTGCAGTGCATAGTTTTGTCGGTTGCTTTTTCTTGCTCTTCTTACAGTACTGCGTGAGAGAGTTACCTCTTCCAATTCATTACCTAAGTGTTTGGTTACAGCAGCAATAAGCATTGTTGCTTTTCGATCACTTACATTGACTCGGTCCAGTACTGTCGCGACTTCGGAAGTTACATTTTGCTTTGAATTTATCTTTTTTTCTAAGTTAGAGCTTTTTTTTTGATGGACAAGGAGCTTCACTGCTGCATTCTTCAGATGACAAATCATCTTGCAAATCACTACTGCAATAATCTTCAAACTCAGCTGTTTGAAAACAATTTTTTCTATCTTTCTCTCGATTTTCTTGTTTCTGTTTCTTTTTCATTTCATTTCGTTTTCTATTCCGATCCTCAACAGCGGCCAGAGACATGTCATGGCCAGCCATAGAACAGCTAGTAGGATCATTTCTTTGCATCAGCAAAAACTTCCTGTCGTCCTTATTGCTCATTAATGAGAGAGCATTTTGTGCAGCTACGTCAAACAGTTCACCCAGTTTGTCAACAAAAAGCTCTACCTTTTTCTTATAACTCGTTTGCGTTTTGTAGCAACTCTTTCATAACTTTTGATAAGAGTTGAAAAATATTTTTAACTTGCCTTGGCAAGAATCTTTTCGTTGTGTTGGAATTTTTGACTCACCCCGAAAGCTGAGAACTTCTTGTACAGTGTGTTTAGCACTATCCTTGATCGTAAATCCCTTGTCTTGGTGAAGAAAAAAAAAAGTACTTTAAAACAGCTTCATTTGTGGGCAATCCTGCTCCAAGAATATTTTCAGACGTGGGGCCTATAAGCCAAAGGTTTGTTTTGCTGCGAGTACGTAAGTTAGTCATAGTGCATAAATTTTAGCCTCTAAAATTAAATTCACAGTTGTTACATATTTCATTATATTTATTTTTAAATTATATCAAAACTAAAATATCTAACTGGTCCTTGCAACTGTGAATCCGCGTTTTCTGTCTTCGCAATCCTTAACACAAAGTCACAAACTTTTGAAACCAACAATAAAGAGATCAAAACAACATGTTGTCATTCGCTTTTCATTCAGCTTCAACTTTATGCGATATCACGTCGATGCTGTCACCCGTAAGTTTGTGAACAAGTGCTGCAGCCAGTAATTATATCAACCAGTAAAATGATAGAGTGTTGAGACACCGAAGAAAAGTCAATTAGTGCCAATCGTCATGTATAATATTTCAAACCCAGTTGTTACATAGATCATATTAATAGCAAACGTAAACATTTTAATTGACAAATGGCAGATAAGCTCAGTTGTTATTATCAATCAAGAGCTATCTTAGATAAATTTTTAACGGTAAAAAATGAGCATTCATTTACACACGTCACAACATTCTTAACATTCACCTAAAATTTTGAACAAAAACCTTTTTTTTTATTTATCTTGAAAATTTGATCAGATAGCTTATTAAAATGTATTAAACACTTATGGGGAATCATATCTTCTGCATCTTTTGTTTTTTATTTGAAGTTTCTATCTCAAGTGGTTAATGGTATATGGCAATTTTGTGATTTAGGGGGGCACGCATAGAATGCGGGGGGGTGCGCGACCCCTAAATGTTAATTAAAATCAAAAAAATTTTACATGGATTATTTTTGCACCAAAACACATCTTTTATTAAGCCCCTTGGAGAAAAACATATCGGAAAAAAGTTTTTTTGGATCACCCTAATATGTTCATCTCTAGATGTAATAGAAACAATTCATGAAACCTTGCAATACGCAAAAAATAAGTAAACAAACAAGAAAACACAAGCAATGTTTGACTAAACTTGTATGTGGTTCCTTCATTCATCTTCTCCATCAGTGATGCCAGCGAAAGCTCTTAAAACAACATTAAATTTTTAGTAACAATTAAACATTAGAAAACATCAATACAACAAAACCGGGCTTTTTCAGCGAATTTCCTGCAGAAACATCCATTAACAGAGATGAAAGTGAGCTCAAGTCCTTTTTTTTCCCTATTTCTATTTTCAACCTTTTTCTCAGAAGAATTTAGTGCAGACATTTTTTATTTGATTTTTATTGTTTTTTAGATCACCTTTTAACCGTTTTATCAGAAATATTGAGTCATAACCTTTTTTTAGTTGGAGATCACCTCATTTCCGTAGATGTATGATAATATTTGGGTAGTCTACATCAAATTTAAATCAAAGCATCAAAGTTGCTTCTGAAAGCAAATTACATCAGATTTCCATCAAAAACATCAGATTGCAAAAGTCAAAAATATCCGAACTGATGTAAAAACATCACAGCTGGCATCATTGTTCTCTATTCTTTTTCGAATAGAACACTAAAAATTTAAACCTGCAAATTCAAACAAAAACTGATTGACCAAGATAATCCTGACAATTCTTCTTGTTAGGAAGCATAACGTATAAAGTTATCAAATTTTAATTTTTGAATAAGGTTTAGAAAATATCTATTAACCAAAAAGTTTGACGTCAAGGGTTCACTTGTTTTTTTTTAACTACAAGGGTTCAGCGATTTTTTCACTTGTTTTTTTTTAAGTACCTTAAGTAAAAAATCGTTTATTCCCTAGAAACCCTCTGCCGCTGTGCAAGCCCGTAAGGTTTGTCCAGTTCGGCCAAGAGTCTTTGTCCAGTTCGGCCAACAGTCTTGTCCGGCTGGGGAATACCTTCACTCAGAGCGGCTGTGTATGCTTGAAAAAGTGCCTGCAGCTCTCAAAACTACTCCCACTACCATCCCACAAACTCCACACATTTCCAAAAATCCACAAAAAAAAAAAAAAGCTGGGAGATAACTATGTTAGAGAAGCTGAGGGCTGCCGATGTGAGCTAAAAGCTCGAAACAACGCTGTCCAGCTCTGTGCAAATTATGACTCGAGCTACTATGCAGCTGCAGAGTTGGTGGTAGATCTAGCCACGTAACTGCTAGTTGAAGTCGTAATGATTTCCCAGGAGTCAAACTTTTTGGTTATGATTTCCGTGGTCACACAAGGGGAACCCTTGTTGTAGGGATAGCCTATGGCTATCCTTAGTACAAGGGTTCAGCGATTGTTTCACTAGTTTTTTTTAAGTACCACAAGAGTCTTGTCCAGCTGGGGAATAACTTTGTTAAAGAAGCTGAGGGTTGCCGATGAGAGCTAAAAGCTCGAAGCAGCGCTTTCCAGCTCTGTGCAAAATATTTATTGTTATCTTTAGCAACTTTGTTGAGACTTTTTGCAGCACTAAAGTCAACTTCATATGAAAATTTTCAACCATCAGTGTATTTAGAAGCAAAATCAAGTCAAGGCTTCAGCAAATTTTGTCATCAAGAATCAAGTGCTAAGCATTCATCATGCTCGTCGCGTTTCGAACAACACTTTCGGAAAGTTTTCTCGGACTGACTTGGTGATTAGTTTTCCCTATCAATCAATGGTTTGATGGCAAACAAGAAACAAGAGTTGACATTATCCAGAAGATCCAGCCCTTGGTGTAAAACCTTATTTCGACCGAAAACAAGTAATGCCAGAAAATGAAAACTTTTTGTTTGTTTGTTGCATTTTTGCAGATCTGGCTGCGGACGCTCAAGGGCACTAGTAAACAAAACATAGAGCTACACAATTTCAGCAATAATTGTATACATCAGCAGTGGCGTAGCTAAGGGGGGTGGGGGGCGGCCCGCCCCGGGTGTCACCATTTTGGGGTGACACCATTTTATAATAAAAATCGAACAAAAAAAACAACAACAATATGCCTAACATTATTGAAAATGCTTATCACACTGGAATGGACTAAAAAGCATCTTTTGAAACGTTTATTTAGAAGAGGAGCGCTACTTTGTAAAAAATATAAATTACAAATCAGTGAAACTTTAAAAAATCGCTAACACTAAGCAATCAAATTTGATCGCTGGTTGAAACATGCTGAATATAGGTATCATAAAAAAAAGCTCAGGAACAGGGGGAGAGAGTGGCAATTTAGTATTAGTTAATTAGCAATCACTTCGGCTTAAGTATCGCTCCATTCGCCTCTCCCCCAACCAATTTTTTTCTCTATGAAGTATAGATGAAATGATTTACTCCTTGTGAGTTTGATTTGACTAAAAGATTTTATGATTTCGGTGCCAGCTTGTAAATAAAAGAACTGAAATTTTACCATTAGCCACATCCTGCATAGCCACTGCCCATTTTTGCAACCAGTTTAATCATGTTTTTGCTCTGCTAATATTTATGCCACAATTCAAAAGCATTAATTTTTATTAAAATAAGTCTAAAATTAAGTTAGTTTTGCAAAATATTTTTTTTAATTTTTGGCGGAGCCCCGAAATAGTCTCTCCATTGCAGATTGTTGGCTACGTTGTTGGCCTGCATTTAATCATGTTTTTTGCTCTGCTAATTTCTATGCCACCAGAGTTCTCCCTGATGTCACGTTTGAAAAGCATTAATTTTCATCGAAATAAGCCTACAATTAAGTTATTTTTAAAAACAAAATAAAAGTTTTCGAGTGCTGGGGGCTCTGCCCCCAGACCCCCCAACACAGCCCTCCCCCCACTGCAGATTTCTGGTTACGCGCCAGATACTAGACGTGTGCTGCTCATACTTCCAAGTTTTAGAATCTTAAAATGAGAAGTTATTTAGCTAGACAAATAGCAACCTTTATCTACAGCAATGAAGTTGTGGTGACCGAATGAATTAATATATTTTGTCCTAGTGTAATTTTGTCTGCGGTATCCGGTTATTGGAACATATCGCTCATTGCTATGGATGGTATTGCGTAATGAACGGATATTGCGAGACAAAAGGAATTTAATTAATGTTGTTTTTGTTCTCGCTTTTCTTTGTTCTCTCGCTGTATATATACCGCTGCGTAGCTTCATGTCATTATAATGATCATTATCATTGTTATCGTTATTAGCATATAATATACTACTTATTGATATTAAAGAATTACGTGTTGAGACTCATCGCGTACGAACTTACTTCAAAGTAGTACAGCTATCTTTTCAACCTTTTGCCGCCAACTAATACATTATGAAGGGTGACACGACGAAACTCCGCCACGGGTGCACCCATTCTTAGCAACGGTCAAAAAAGTAAACATAAACAATGATCATTAGCTTTTAGCAGTTTGAGTTTCTGTTTTGTTTCCAAAATAACATAAAAACCAGGTTTTGTGGGGTTCAGTTCAATAGATAAATCAATTCCTGTAAGGTCAGTTCTAATCAAAAAGCATCATGCTACTAAACAGCATTATTCATCACTGTTCAAGAACGTCACATCAGATAGTTATGACGGTTTAGTGAAATAATAGTTTTGATGTTATAGCACTATTTCGTACGTTTGCCATGTTCTCACGTTTTCATAATCAATGCCAATGTTTCCGTAACTTGCTCAATTAGAATTATCTGATGCGACTTGTAGTTGTTTATGTCGTTTGGTTCAACATATTCTGCGCAGGCCGATAATTATCGATTATAATTGCTTTGGTGCTTCTTGTGGGAAAGAGTTCGCTTGTTTCAATTTGAAGCAAGCCAACAATTTTTTGGGTTAATGAACAGTACTAAATTCACATCGCACGTCTATACAATTCAGTTCGAATACAGGTAGCAGTTAGTACCGTTAACCGATCATTGGTCGAGTAGATAGAGCGTCTGCTACTGAAGCAGTGGACTCGGGTTTGATTCCCGGTCGGGTCAAACCAAAGACTATAAAAATTGGTATTCACAGCTTGCTGCTTGGTGCTCAGCAATCAAAGGGACAGTGTGAAGCTTCCGCCGTGTGTGGTATACAGGAGGGCAGGTGGTAGCTTGACTCTAAAGACCGAAAGGTCCCTTCGCTGTCTCCTGGCCAATGCAATTTGGTGAATAAAATGTAATTACAATTAGTACATTTAGCAATGATTGTATTAATTATCAAGGTGTAGTTAAGCTGGTAAGCAAAAAAAAATATTCAAAGTTTGAATTAAAAATAATCAATTATTCCAATGCCAATTATTCAAATGCAAAAGTCAGAAGTGTGTCCGATAGCGTAAAGGCATCGTTTTTACGACGAACCTGACCGCATGATCTGGGTTCAACCCGCACCCTGGTAACGTTGTAGTGTCCTTGAATAAGACGCTTTAAGATGATTATCTAAGCTAGGTGGCTTTGAACAAGCAGCAAATTCAGAGGACAAGAATTTGAAAAATTTCACAGGAACATTCGATCAATGGAAACTCCTTAGTGCGGATTCTTCCGACCATATACGTTAAAATGCAAAATATACGTTAAAATGCTAAGAGTAGTCATTGCAATCAAAAGTGCGCGGATCGTCCAATATTTTGCGTCTGACGCCGTCCGGTGACTGGAGGATAAATATGCCTTACAACATCAACAACAATGCGCTCCGAATGACTTCCAACTTTCAATGTCATTGCTAATGAAACCATGGAACTTTTCAAGAGTTGTTATTTGCACTTTGCAGACATGATAATTTCTAGTCACTTGGTAGTGTTTAGATGATCAAAGACAGTGTACTTCTTTCACAGATGTAGCCAGGATTTTTGATTGGGGGGCCCCCAACTCAAAATGTTATGCAATGACGTCATCAGAAATTTTTGAAGGAGGGACTTTTTGTGGGACAAAAATACTGTATTGCAGATTAGAAGGTCAAAGATTGTGACCGGTGTGTTTGCACAAAACCAGGATTTTGCTGTAGGGAGAGGGCTCAAACCCCCCAAAAAAGTGCAAATTGGGATAAGCAACGAGCAAACTAGTGTGCCTCAGACGTATCAAAGACGTCAGGGTTAGTAGCCCCCAGTCACCGGAAGCTATGGGGATCTGGGGGCGAAGCTCCCAGCCTCTGGGCGATTTTTTGTAATTTTTTGGAAAACTAGCTATTTTAATGCTATTGGATCACAATTCGCAAGTGTTTAGACCATTTTAAAGATAGATTTTGAACATTTGAAAGCCAATTAAAAAAATAAAACTGTTCAATCTTCCTTTTACTTACAATTCAAGTCCAACACACGCTCAAAATCTTGCATTTTGGGGTTAAATTTAGTAAGTGATTTAGCCCAGATTGAGAAACCAAGATACATTGCCTCGTGCAGTAGTGTAGCAGTAAAATCCACTCGAAGGTTTTCTTTAGAGATTTTTGGTTTTTCATAAAAAAAAACAGTTGTAGGAGAACATGTACGATCAGGGAGCCCAGGCTCGTCAATTCAAATTCAATAATTTGTATAATGAGCATTTCCGCCAGCTCATTATTCTTTCAAGATCATTTCGCCGCGAAAAAACTGTGGAAGTGAAGGTGCTGGATTGTTATTAAAAATGATGAAATAGATAGTTACGCCAACTAACCATGTTATAGCCCGAGACGAATTAACATTGCACGGGGCACTTGCACTTTGGAGACCTTCTCAATGTCTTTTTGCCAAAAGTGGTTGAAGACCAAAAAAGTCTCACCATCTGAGCGCGGGCCCCTAGCAGGAACTGTGACATATTTTGGTAAACCCGGCCCTGGTTATTGTAATACGTTCATAAAAAGGTTTGATGAGGGCCTGAGATAACAACTTTTAGGACAAAAACTCTTAACTTCACCCGGAATATACATTTAAATTGGTTAACAAAAATTGAAATGAAGGGGGCCCGGGGCCCCTATAAGGTCGTCAATTATATTGTTAATTACTGTTGTAAGCGAAAAATGCTAAAAGAAGATAAACTGAAAAAAAAAACTTTTTTGTCACATTTTTATCATTGGTGGCATTTCGATTGGGGGGCCCTGGATCCCCCCCCCCCCCGATGCTACGCCTATGACTTCTCTTACGACTGCTCTAATCTGAAAGAGTTTTACTATAAGGTTGTCCGACGCATTGGCGGTGGCAGCTACCGCAAACATTCAACTCCTTACTACTCCAATTTAAAGATTATAAAACTTTCCGACTTATTGAAACTAGAAATAGCTAAGTTAGTATTTCGTCACCTACAGCAGAGATGGAAACCGGTGGGGTTGCCGGTCGGGTCGAGATTCTTCGACCGGCCGGTCAAGCCGGTTGAAAAACCAGGTCAAATTCTCCTTTCTGGCAACTAAAAGACATCTAAGCACCAACCGAAATGTACTTATATATTTTATCCTAAATATAACTTTTTATAAAAAATCAGAATTAGCAAACCACATTTTTCGAAAACACTTGTTGAATGGTTTCAAGCTGTGACTTATACGCTGTGACCATTAAGACATGCACATCCAGGGACGTATTTAGGGTGGGAGTATTGTGCCATGGTCCCCCACTTTGGGCCACGGGACAAAGCAAAAAAATGCAAAATATACGTTAAAATCGCGTAATCAGATTCTAATAAAGCATGCATGTGGAAGAGGCTTGCGCTACCTAGCATTTTAGCATCATTTAAATCAGCTTAAAAGTAGAAGTGACGCAGATTTCAGATTTTTTAGTACATGCTAAAATCTTGTCGCTTTGAAAAGTTTTTTTCAACTTAAATTTACCACATTCTACACTGGGCAAGAAAGACGTAGCTCTTATTTTTTATTTCTAACTAGCCATGGCTTGTTCTGAAGTAGCAGCATTTCTACAAACTGCTGGGGTACATTATATTTCGAATGTTTTCTAACCAATGTCATAACAGTTTAATGTTTTCAATGAAAAAAGCGGACGCGTTGCGATCATCGGAATAGTTATTCATAACTACTTCGTACTACCGATGAGTTTATTTATTGGTTTGACGTTTCGTTTCCCAAACCGGAAGCTTCTGCAAAACAATTTTCAGCAGTGCTGTCTTTGCAGTTACAAAAAGATAAATGAGAAAAAAAAACAGCAGAAGATAGGTAACAGTAAAAACATACGAACATCACAATACTTGTACTATTATACCCAAAAACATTAAAATGATTGAGCGATAACATTATATAATATTGAAAATTATGTCACTAACAGCGTGAAAAAAATTAATAATATTCATAACAACTAGGCTGCTTCACTAACAGTTTGAGAAAGTATGAAAAGGATCTATTGCAACACATTATGTACCGGAAAAGGTTTTTAGCTCCACAGAGATTTATATTATTGTTCCGTCCGTATATAAATCTCTGTGGAGCTAAAAACCTTTTCCAGTACATAGTGTGTTGCAATAGATCCTTTTTCATACTTTCTCAAACTGTTAAGTGAAGCAGCCTAGTTGTTATGAATATTATTAATTTTTTTCACGCTGTTAGTGACATAATTTTTCAATATTCCTTTTTTTCACGCTGTTAGTGACATACTTTTCAATATCATATAATGTTATTGCTCCATCATTTTAATGTTTTTGGGTATAATAGTGCAAGTATTGTGATGTTCATATGTTTTTACTGTTACCAATCTTCTGCTGTTATTTTTTTCTCATTTATCTTTTTGTAATTGCAAAGGCAGCACTGCCGAAAAAAAGTTTTGTGTTTGCTGCTCGGCAAATTCCAAATAATCTGTCACCAATAGCTAAAAAATCGTGATTTTAGTTTTTGGCCTTTCGCAAAATAATATTAGAAAGAACGTCTAATAATTTAGCTTGTGCCCTCCAGTGCTTTTTATGCTTATTTTGTGCACGTTTTGCGCTGCTCAAAACAGGTCTTTCAAACTAAAACTTAACCAAAAAAGGTCTTAAAATTAAGTCATTTTTGCAGAAAACGCAAAAGTTTTTTTGCGTTTTTTTTTCTGAGATCCCCGTCTAAAGTCACAAATTTTAACACTTCACCCATGTCCCCCCTTTTGAAAAATTTTCATTAAATACATTGAATAGTGAAAAAAACCTTCTGTAAAAAACCGGTTGACCGGATCGATCAGAAACCGGTCAACCGGCGATGATTTTGAAATTTACCGATCAGGTAGAGAAAATCCAGACCGGTTCCATCTCTGACCTACAGAATAATCTTTCTTCTCTTATTTCCAATTTATTTATCAAAACTGACGACACCTCGGTCAGGCACACTTGAGCTTCAAATCCATCCAACTTGCTAAATCTTTACATACGTACCTAATTATCACTCTGCGAAGTTACAAAGGCGCATTTGATATCAGGGAGACAAAATTTGGGAATGACATTCCTTCAGATATTGAAAACAAAACCTTTAATTTTCTCAAACGCAATTGTATAAAATACCTTTTAAACCAATACTGAGACACTCATCTTCCTCTTGAATTAGACTTCATAAGAATGACTTGAATTTGCCTGTAGTAGTGTATGTATGCTGATTTTCTTATAGTAATTAGAATCTCATGCAGACTATGGGTGGCTGCTTGACTTGAAAACCGAAAGGTTCGTTCGCAGCAGTCTCCCTTACTGATTGACTAATATTTTCTATTTTATTTTCGTTTGCATGACCATTCGTTTGTTGATTAACCAGTATAAAATAAATTGAACTGAAACTGAAACTATCCTCCATCTATACCTAATGTATGGTGCAAAACAGTAGTAGCCAGGAGGGGGCGGGGGGGGCTCGACCCCCCCCCCACATTGGCTTGTGAAGTATGCAAAATTGCACGTTTTTGGTGCTTTTGAGGCCGATTTTTGTTGAAAAATTGAAAACAGCCCCCCCCAAAGGAAATTGGGTGCCGAAGTTGTGAAGAAATTGTAAAGGACGTGTCGTGATTCGGTCTGAAAAAGCGTTTTAATTTCCGATTTTGGTCGAAAAATCAGTCTCAATTTCGGTGAAGACCTTTTTTTTTTTGGAGATCACCTGTTTTTGGGTGGAAAAACTTTTGAATCTACGAGGTTTCCGAGAAATTCCGACTCAATTTTCGGACAAACCGTGTGATCCTAATTCAAGAACAATGAAAATTTGGGTCAAGGTCGTTTGCACTTTTCTCACTCTTTCAAAAAAGCCCCCCCCCTTTTCCAAATCCTGGCTACGCGCCTGGTGCAAAATGTGAAAAAAATTATCATTACATGATTATGCAGCACCTATGATTGATTTGAAATAGCTAATTTTTTGTAGAAACAAAATAACACAGCGCCAATTGCAGCAAGAAGGAGAACGCCAAATGTAATTGCTAAAATTTCTGCAATATTATTGTTGGAATCATCAGTTAATGGGTTTGTACTGGTTGTAGTGGTCTTACTTGGAGTTATACAAGCTCCGCTGACATGGCTTGGAGTGCTTTCATTTCCACACGAATAGATGGGTTGTATCTTCAATATATATAAAAGGCATAGGTGGGCACTGGGCAGGTTAATGCAAAACGTTAGCTTCGTTAACCACTAGTCCGTTAACAACTTCACACCTCCGATAACGTTAATCCGTTATTTTCAACTTTAATTAACGGAAGTTAATAAAGTCCGTTAATTCGTTATAATTTTGACAAATAGGCTACACTGAACTAACTCTGTCACTCTGAAATGCAAGCGCATGTGTAGTAGAAACTGTTATCTAGCCTTTGGCTAGTACCAATACCATAGGCCTATTGCGGGTGAGTATGTGACTAGGCTTTGTTTTGTGCCTCTGCTCTGATGATTGTTTCCCACAAATCTGTTTCATCTACATTTGTCTGCCTTTGTTTCATCTTCTCACTAAACGTCCTAAACTCTTGCTAGTCTAGCCTACCAAAACCAATATCTTTTTTTGGTGTCAAAAAACATGTTCAGCCAATCAAAACTAAGTTTGTTGTAGCCAAAATATAGCCTATTTTAGGATGCTCTAAATTCTGAAAAAATAAACTTGAACCGAAGGCACCTTTTACTGTTTTAATAACACGTATTGTCTTTAATTCATATGATAGTTACGTCATCACTAACCATTGTTGTACATAACGAGACAATCACTAGCAATAATTGTAAAAATAATGTAAAAAATCTAGTACGCCGCACTGCGCTGACGCTGCAACGTGAAGCACATTTTAGTTGCCTCGCTGCGCGGCGCGGTGCACCAACAACAGCGCGCGGCCGCGTACGCTGCGCTGTTACCATCTCTAGCTAGCAGTGATAATCTTTCATTCGATCAAAAATACAGAACGCTACAAAACACATGCTTGAAAATTAAGCGGCAGCATGGCAGAGGTTTATGTTGCTATTTTTCAACATAATTACCATCATGCTCAATGGCTTAATTTCATCTTAATTAAAATAAGGGCGAGTCTTCAAATTTTATTTAACTCAAATTATTGTAAACAATGCCAATTTTTGCAGCAATCTTGAGTTCTTTACCGTTGCCATATGCATTTGCTCTCAATGCATCTTTAATTGCACCAAAGAGATGCATGGAGAACCAGGACAGCAGTTTGCGATGTCTTGTGAATATTTAAAAAGAGTTTCTTGTTCAGCAACAAGGAATTCATTTACCACACATTGCTTTTCATTTGCCATTTCACAATAAGCTCATTTAAGCAAATTATGCTTACTCATGCTGTATTCAAAAAGAAAAACACAGGAAAACATTGGAATCTCAAAAGTATCAAAACCTTATATTTGCAGCAAATTTCAATAGAAATTATTAAAAAGCAAGTTTTTTGTTACAATAACTGCATTACTTTTTGAATCTACCTTGTATATTCTTAAAGAGAAACTGAAGGAAAAATCAAGGGAGTGGGATCTTACGTTATGGCAATGGTGTTTGAATAGATTGGCGTTGACTCCATCTTTCTTGACTTAATCGTTCCAAAGATGTTCTACTTCGTTGAAGTATGACGTAGTGGCCACCCTAACCCTAATTTATGATTTTTATTGGCAATCCTGACAGTGATAGGCATCGGCGACGTCATCTTACTTCTATTCTAAGGCAACGCCGCAATTAGGCTAAACCACAGAGTTTTTTTAGCCTAAATATACTGTAAATTGTATGGGCCCCTAATAGGCTCCGCTAATGCATTGAAATGTCAGGGTTGCCAATAAAATTATAATTAAAAAGGCCTCTAAGTTGTGTTTGAAGTACCGTAGAATGTTTCTGGAATGACTAAGTCAAGAAGGATGAAGTCAACGCCAATGTAATGTAATCTAGTACGATTATCATAACTTACGATACCTTCATCGATTTTGACTTCAGTTCTCGTATAAGTGAAAATTTCGTTTCAACTACGTATTTTTTGTTATTTGGACTTTTTTGTCATTCAGCCAAGTTCTAACACCAATTCTGGGAAAACGAGGCTCGAATGTACCTTGGTCACATTACATATCCAAAAAAGCAAGCGTTAACTATATTTAAGACTTAAAAGTTGATATGTTTGTTCAGAGACTTGTCATAACTCCACAAAATCAAACAGAGGCTTAATGTTAAATCAGTTGCATTTGCATTTTGTGTTTAAAAGGATTAAAACTGAAAATATGCTGAACTTAAAAAATATTCGATTCTTATCATAAGCTTAAATTTCTTTCAAAATCAGTTCATAAAAAGAACATGAAAGCTAAAAAGATTTTACATGAAAAGATTTCAAAAAAAAACAAAAAACAGCCAAAATAGAATGAAACATTCTACTGTATTTGCGAGACGTTTCGACTTAAGCTTAATTCATTTTCAATCTCTAAAATACCCTAACGTTCGAATTATTGGAAAGACCGTCAATATTAACCAAATCGATTAACCGATCTTAGCAGTTATTAACCAAGATTATTTTTTAGATTTTACTTTTGCCCGGTTATTAACTGCTCCCACGGTTTTAACTGCAACCTCCGGCTAATAGCCTACCCACAGAATATAGCAGCCCAGCAAAGCGGCTGTTTCAAGGAAAATCACCTCAGTCAGCTAAGGCTAGCTAGGTATGCATATCAACCTTCGAATGTTTGCTGCGCCACGTTTTAGCAACTTAAAACAATCCTCGGATTCAACCCATCTAACAACTAAAAATAAAAGGAGATTGATCTCATAAAGACCTTATAGTGGTACCAACGTAAATTTTTCTCCACGTTTGTAGCTACCAAGTGCTTTTAATGAATTCTCGAAAATGCTTTTTAAAGAATTTGCTTGAACATTCTACAGCCGCCTCCTATGAGCGTTGCAAACGTACCAATTTTATTTTTCTCTCAAAAACGGTTGCAACTAAAGATAATTTCCTGAACAGATAATTGTATTCCGTTTGTCACTCAGAATCTAAATTATCCCATGAATTTTCACCGCCTGATTGTAGAAGACTTCCTGCAGTATAAAACCAAATGTTGTGCTTTTTAAATCTCAAGAGTGTAAAGCGTTTTATATTTGCTAAGTTGTAAACCGATCGAAATTGTAAAGTTTGGAGTCACAAACACTCAGTAAGTAAAATTTACTATATTTATCGTAATAACAGTTATCTACTCGCTTATAATTGAAAATTATGGGGTGCCGTTTGTGTACCCTAATTTGTGCAATGTTGTTTTGCATATTTAATTAAATAGTCATTTTAATTAAATGTACAAAAATAAATATACAAAAAAAAACATGTGCAAAATAAATATGCAAAAATTTTTGAACATTTATTACATCATAATTTGCGCAACGTTTTTTTGCGTATTTAATCAAATAGTCATTTTAATTAAATATACAAAAATACATGCCACAGAATAAACCGTTGCAAAAATAAATAGACAAAAAATTGTTACACAAAAAGTTGTTGTGCAAAAATTTTTCACATAATAATTGTTGTTGCAAAAATAAATGCACAAAAATTTTCGTGGTTTTATTTTTGCAACATCATTTTTTGCATCAAAAATTTTTGCATTACAATTGTTTGTGTCACAAACGTTCGTACATTTATTTTTGATCGCAAAGAAACAACATACGCCGAAATAAATGTTCAAAATTTTGTGACGCAAAAAATGTTAATGCAAATTGTTTGTCGCAAAAAAAACGCGTGCAAAAATAAATCGTCAAAAATATTTGACTATTTAGTTCGTGTCCGTAATGAAAAAGGATTGGAATTATGCGGGCGGGAAAGTACGGGTGAATGAACTTTCATTTTCCAGCCCAACGAGAGGTCTCATAAGCGAGCTAGTACCTTACTATAGGCTGCCGCACCTCCCGAAGCTTTTGTCTTAAAGTTCAAGTTTTATACCTTGCCGGTACCTTTCTGCTCGCATAATTCCAATTCTTTTTCACTATGGACACGAACTAAATAGTCAAATATTTTCGACGATTTATTTTTGCACGCGTTTTTTGGCGACAAACAATTTTGCATCAACATTTTTTGCGTCACAAAATTTTGAACATTTATTTCGGCGTATGTTGTTTCTTTGCGATCAAAAATAAATGTACAAATGTTTGTAACACAAACAATTGTAATGCAAAAATTTTTGATGCAAAAAATGATGTTGCAAAAATAAAACCACGAAAATTTTTGTGCATTTATTTTTGCAACAACAATTTTTGGGTGAAAAATTTTTGCGCAAAAAATTTTTGTGTAACAATTTTTTGTCTATTTATTTTTGCAACGGTTTATTCTGAGGCATGTATGACTATTTGTATATTTAATTAAATTTAATTAAATGCATGTATATTTAATTAAAATGACTATTTGATTAAATATGCAAAAAACCGTTGCGCAAATTATGATGTAACAAATGTTCAAAAATTTTTGCATATTTATTTTTGAACGTGTTTTTTTGTATATATAAAATGACTATTTAATTAAATATCAAAAAAAGTATTGCACGAATTAAGGTACACAAACGGTGCTCCATAGAAAATCTTTGAAACCACGTTTAGCGTAACTTGATTTAAAGAAATTACTAAGAATCTGTTTATTGCGAGATTACCTTATCTCAGCGTAATTGCCTGTAGGTATTAATGTCACAGTAGCGTATTGGCTTTTATTAATGCATGATCAGCTATTTGCTTACACTTTTGTTTTGAAAAACCTGTCGCGGTATCAAGAGCAAATTTGGATTACAACTTTCATTAAATTTCAACGCAACAATTTTACGGATTGCTGATATCGTGCCTGAGTTTGCATTGTAAAGACTTTGAACTTTAAGTTCACCAACCCGTATAGTTTGACAGAAGCAGCCATATTATACGGTATAATCAACTGGTCATGAGTGTATAATTCACTGGTAGCACTTGTAAGCTACGAAATCGACATGCCAGCATCTCCACTGGATTATGATGCCAACATCACTGTTAAATTATAATGCACAAAATATTCCTTTGATAGAGCCTTAAGTATTTTAACTCCCAAAAATTGCCTTTTTGGTAGAAGGTATAATTTTGCACATTCTCAATATAATATGGCAGGGTTGAAGGGCATACCAATTGTGAGAAATTGTTCAAATTAAACACTCTCTACATTTTTCTTGAAAATAACGGATGCGTTGGGTTTATTGGGATAGTTATTCATAACTACTTCGTACTACCTATGAGTTTATTTATTGATTTAACGTTTCGCCTCCCAAACGTGAAACCTTCTTCAGAACAATTTTTGGCAGTGCTGCCTTTGAGGTTACAAAAAGATAAATGAAAAGAAATAACAGCAGAAGATAGGTAACAGTAAAAACATACGAACATCACAATGCTTTTACTATTATACCCAAAAACATTAAAATGATGGAACGATAACGTTATATGATATTGAAAATTATGTCACTAACAGCGTGAAAAAATCAATAATATTCGTAATAACTAGGCTACTTCACAAACAGTTTGAGAAAGTATGAAAAGGATCTATTGCAAAGCATTTTGCACTAGAAGACGTTTTTAGCTCCACAGAGATTTATATACGGATGGAACAATTAACCCATCTTTGCGATTTAAAAGTTCAATTCCAAAGATTTTTGGTTTATCAAATAACCTTCTTCTATCCGACGCTTGTGCCAGTGTGGTTCCCTTCTTAATACTTTAGCATTATCCCAATCTACAAAATTATCATTTTCTGCGACATGCTGACACAGTGCAGATTATTTCAGGTCAAAATTCTTCACTGCATCAATATACTCAACTATAAATGCGTACGATCAACAACACCTTGATTACAAATGGACATCCAAGATTTCGTCGCAAACAACTGCCTGCTCACTCTGAAAGCGAATCCTAACAAACGAAAATCATGACTGTGGTCCCCTACGTGCAGAATCTCACCGAGCCTATTAAGCGTGTTTTTCCTCAAGTTGGTGTGGGGGTGGCTTTGAAGCCTGTTTCTGTCTTGTCCAGGGCCTCGGAGTGGGGGGGCAGGGGGAGAATGACCCCGGGGGCCCATGGGGGAGCCCATGGGCTTTGGGGGCCCATCATGGGAACGTTGGCTTCAGGGGAGCCCAGCAGAGGGCCCATGGGCTTCAGAGTAAACCCATCGAAATGACACTGAGAAATCAGCATAGAAAGCCCGAAAACCTTTTTTATTTTGGAGATCATCTAATTTCGACCAAAAAAACCGTTAGAATTTCGGTGAAGACCTTTTTTTTTTTTGAGATTACATCATATTTCGGACAAAAACTGCGGCATTTTCTTCGTCTGTTTTGTAGTTCACAAAACCGGAAATCCGTCATTTTTGAGCTGGC